>JARQZJ010000031.1:13497500-13520000 GCA_030704895.1 Henosepilachna vigintioctopunctata | reverse complement strand
TATTTAGGCATTATGTTAGACGAAAAATTGAGTTTCAATGATCATGTTGATTTCATATCTTCTAAATCCTCTAAAAAAATCTATTTTTTGAAAGAATAGGGAAACATCTGTCGACATATGTGGAATTATTGTTGTTCAAATCAAGAATAATGCCACATTTTGAATATTGCTCCACTTTGTTATTTGGTTTGACTAAAGAAAAAATTCAACAATTACAAAAGTTACACAATATAGCCATGCGAACAATTTTAAAGTGCAATAGGTATACCCCTGTTACAATTATGCTGAACTCTTTGGAACTGATGTCTGTTCAACAAAAGACTCTTTGCTTCATATGTATTCATATTTAAAATAAAAAATCAGTTGCTTCCATGTAATGTAATAAAAAATGTAACATATGCCAGTGATGTGCATGGGTATAATACTAGAAATACTGATAGTTTTTATATCCAAAGTTGTAAGTAAGCTCTCTGAATCCAAAAATAGCAAATAATATGGCGGATTTAAGGCTTTTAATAATTTACCAAGTATATTGAAAACTAGTACTAGTATTAAGATATTTGAGCGTGATCTAAGAAAGTATATTTTCAATAATGAGATAGGAATGTAATTAACAATTGACAGTTCAAAATATCTAGAGTTTTTGTATAGCTTCAGCTTATTAAATATTATTATTTTTATTATTATTAGATCAGCAATGCTAGACTATACTAAGGATTTAAAAAATGGAGACATTTTATTGTTATAATTATATAGATCTCCTCCTTCGAGAAACTACGTTTTATGTATGAAATCTTTAAATAGCCAAGTTTACATAATTGCCAAAATTATGCCTATTTAGTGGAATCGTCAAAAGGATTGCCGATATCATGAAATATGCAATAATTGTGAATATTTCTGATTGTTCCATGAAATCAGCAATGAAGTGTTTTCGTAGGTATATATGCATGAATATTTGATCACACAGGTTACATAATTCGTTGAGAAATTGAGTCGAAATTGATTTCATCGAACAACTAAGCATTAAATCACAAACCTGTAACAAATGCAATGATACACATAAACGTTTGAAGAACTGAACAATCTGAAAATAACTGAAATTTTTGAAGTCGATGCATAAAACGTGTTATAAAACGGATTATAAAACGATAAAAAGGATGACCTTTTTTCCTATTTTACACATTCTTCCTGATTAACAAGCAGAGTTGCATGATAATTACTATTGAAATTTACATCGGTTTGTATCGCATTTTTTCATGCATCTTCATCTGTTGCACACTTGTCCACTACTAACAAAACGAAGCCTAACCAGCATCCTCAAATATCTTTGTTAAACACTTCTTTCAACTAATTTCGTGAATTGACATCCAATCAAACTTAGGACTATGAATCAACCTGACGTTTGATAAAGTTCTTTGCTAATTACTAGCCGAATAAGAATTGTATTGGCACTCTAAAAGACAAACAGAAAGAATATAAACTCATAATTTTTTCACAAAATAGGCAAAACTTGTACTGCTCGATCAATCTATTCGACGTTATTTTGGCCATTACTTGCAATCGGCAGATACCTTGCTCATTTTGTGAGGGTGGCATTATTTGCCATTTGTTCAATAAGAGATTTCATGTTTATATTCATTACTAACTGATCCGAAGAAATTCGTAACGCATAAGAGTCGACATACAATGAATGAAGTGATACGTTCTAGCAGAATAACGTAATGAAATACAACCGTATAGTCATAAAATTGGTGAGAGTAACAAGTCATTGTTTTATATAATGAGTTATAATTCGAAGGGGAAAAGATTATCGTTCTCACACTGTCACGAGTGTCAGTGATCAAATGTAATTAGTTACATTGAATGTTTTTTCCATCATTTCAAATTTTATATTGATGAATATCATATTTCAATACACATTGTCCTATTTCGGACTGAGACAAATCCAAAAACACAATAATCATAGGAACTGGTCCAGCCATTCTTGAGTTACAAATGATATAACGATAACTTACACCACCGCAAAATTAATAGTTGTGCGAATATGTATTTTTGTTGCCGAATCATAAAAATTGGAAAAAGAAAATTTCGCTAGAAAACAAAAAATTTTTAGGGGTAAAGTGCTACTCATCAATTAGATTGCATGAAAAATCAAAAACAATCGACAAAAATTATCGTTTGATAATCGGTCACAGTCAAGTCTAACGAGTACACATATAAAATTTCATCAAAATCGGTTGAGCCGTTTCGAGGGAGTATGGCAAATAACACTATCAACTAAAACTGTAAAAAAGAAAATTTATTGCGTGAAATAGATCATTCGAGAATCACAGGAGCACTGCGTCTGCGGAATAGCTCAATTTCATTATGTTGTGCTCGCTGTTGTTGTGTTTGATGTACACGAACTCGTTGCATTCTAAGCCTTTCTATTTCATTTTCACTCACTAAAGAACGCAATTCTGACATAGCAAAACGAAAATTTTTTCATCTGACCCTCTGGTCATCAGTGCGGTTAGCACGTGAGGTAGCGCTTCGAACATTTGATTGACTTCGACTACCTAAGTCAGATCGTCTTCTCCTCGGCATCGTAAATTGTATTTAATCAAAGCGAGACAAGTTCTCGCGCACTTAGCAGTAAAGTGTCACTAAAGATAAACAAAAAAAATAACACATAACTTGAAAGGTCCCTATCACAAAGGATCACCGAAGTTAAGAATGTTCTCGCGCACGTAACGGTAATCGTCACTCACAAAGATAAAAGAATGCACTCTTTGTCTGAGGTATAGATTGACATATTAGTTGGATGTCACATGTCGAATATTATGATTGCGTTGAAAAATTTAATTTATGACAAAACTTAAGATTTATCAATGAACATAAAAATAATCTGATAGAAAGTTAACAACTGTAGTTAATCTACCAAATGTAGTTAGCTAAAATTAGGTTTATTTTTTCCTCCTGAGAATAAATATGTAGTTAGAAAGATATAAAAAGTCTAATTGGTGTTTCATTTCAAACTATTCTGTCAATTTGATTTCTGAACGCTGGGTACACATCAAATTAAAAACAAAATTGGTTTTTGCATATTTTCATTCCGAGTATTTCCATATTCATTTCACATTTTAAACCTCTTCTGGATTTTTACAAATAATTCAAGACCAAAATTAGCCAAATCGGTCCAGTCGTTCTCCAGGTTAACGATACTAACGAACAAACAGACTATGAATAATGTAAATAATCCAAAATATTCAAAATTCAAATATTCAATACGTTTTTCTAAAATCATAGAAACAATATTGAAATACATAATTTGTTGTTTCAAATTGAATGGAACTGTTCTTATAATGAACCAAAAGTATCGATCAAGAAAAATAACAAACTCTTGCATAAAATGATGATTAATTGATCTAGAGATATATCATAATTTCACATAATATTTCTCAATAATTCTTCATTACAAAAAGTATAATGTCGTCAATAATCATAAACTTATTCTTTGTTTGATTTAAGTTTGATGAGGTTTTTCCATATACTTTCAAACATTAATGATATTTAAATACTTCTGCAACCATTTGTTGGTAATTTGTTGGCTTATTTTCAGAAGTTTTATGATTAAAACTCAATCTATCCTTCAAATTACCCCAATTAAATTATACAATCATTCTCAAAAAATCTTGTTGGGTGGCGTTGAAAATATTCCTGTGATTGATACGTTTGTAAAGTTCCGGCAGGCGAATTTCCATTCGACGTCACTTCGTTCAACCTTTGCACCATGGATAATTAATGAAAATGGAAAACAAATTGATTTGTATTGAGTGGAATTTTATTGGGGCAAGTGGGTAATTATGGGCGTAAAGGATCCCTAATTGCTTCTATTGTTGGAAAGGCCCTGCTGTTATAACGTGAATGAAGAAAAATCTCTCACTTGAAACCAGAACTGTGGTAAAAAACAGGAAGCAACAAAATTCTCTTGCTTGCTCAAATGACTGATATGCATTTGGAAATTGTGATAATTCGATTAAAATACATATTATTTGTTATAATTTATGTATTTAATTTATGAATAGATGAATCATCTATTACACAGTGAAATTGTTGTTGTAGAGTTTATTTTTCATTAGTATTCAAATATGGTAAAAATTTGTTGAAAACGTTCTCAGTTTTTGTTGTTATATTTCACAAATAAATTAATTCTATTTCATGCAAATTAGTAGTCCAAATTAATTGGCTGTAATCATTAGGGTGTTAGTTTTATACACCGAGTATATATTATGAAAAAGATATAGAAATATATAGAATATGAATATTATATTCTTGGAAATCTATTCGAAAAATTTGCTCCTATTAGTACTCAATCTACAAATATAGAGAGTTATCACAGAATAAAACTAAAATATCCCAACAACACTTCTTGGCTTAGTTTGAAGTATATCGTTCGAATTATATTATTGGAAACATTGTTCATGAACAATGATATTCTATATAGAGATGTGTACTTCTCAACTATGTAATTTGAATTCATATAAAAACAAACACCTAAATTTCCTGAAGAGCTGTCGAAAATATCTTTCAATAAATTCTGTTACGCTCATGAAATTATTATATATGAAACGAACACTGGAAAATGCGTAATTCGAAAAATATTGGTGGTGGCTATGTACGATGGTACGCCTCGACATTCCTTCGAGAACTACTGTTACAAAATATTGAAGTCTATATATGATACGCTTGATGAAAGCACAAGACAACCGGTTCCGTGCTACAAGAAATCCATTTATTTTGCCACGTCCAATGCCAAGTAAGGCCGCAGATATCAGAAATACCATGACAAATACTCGCCAAATACATGACAATTCCATATTTGTGAATCGATATAAAATAGCTGTCATATAATAGAAATAACAAATGCACTCATGCATATTATATGTCGAATTATTTTATAAATTTCGTTTTGAGATGGCGTTAAGAAAAGTCAAAAATGGATAAAAAAAACGATTTCTATGGATTAAATAAATTCACAACTTCAGTAAACTGTGAGAAACATTGAGATTATCGGTTGACATTCATGTAGCTAACTGACGGTAATATGTCGTCATATATTGGTTTCAATATGTCGGAAGATAATTTTTACTAGGCTTCATAATAAAAAAATATAATTCTTTCAATAAGATTTTAAAAATGGTAATGTAGCAGAAACCCAAAATTTTGAAAAGCACGAGCTTATTTATAAAATAAATGGATATTGCTAGTAAATTGTGATGAATACATAAAGAAGCAACTAATTATCATGCTGTGATGTGTTCACAAAAACCTCAAATAAATTACATTTAAAGATAAACTAAAAAATATTTTCTTTAAAAGTAAAGAACTTACCAGTTACAGCTGTCTTCAAGTGGATCAAATACAATGGTTTTTTTCTCTGACTTTTTCCATCGAAATCGAATAAAGAAGCAACAGATTCTATTTAATAAATTCTAATCCACTAGGTTAAATTTGCTCCACCAATTGTCGACAAGTATTTTACTTGAAACAAATCATTGATTGAAAATTTGTTTTATGTAGCTTTCAAGAATTAATTTTCAATGTTATGACTTTGATGAACAATCAAAATTTTTCATTGTCATTTGAATAACTTTCAAAGATATCAAGTTTTTCTTCCATTCCAACAGTTCAATAGGAAGATCAGTCAGAATACTCAGAGATGTTCTTTTGTTCTCTTCGTGCATTGAATATTATTCTTGAGTTTTGTTCTTCAATTTGAATTGAAAAATTAATGGTCATAAATTGATGAAACTAGTTCTTTGCGCTGACGTTATCTGCAGTCATCATACAAACGTCAGTTATCTAACGTTGAAAAGACGTCATTCAACGGTCGAATAACGTCGCTGACCAAAATTGACCGAAAATTTACCCTAATAAGACGTCATGTTACGTCAGCTTGATACCTGTGTAATCAAATCGTAAATGATGGAATCTTCATTACGATTTGACTAACGATTATGAATATTTCAACATCAAAATTATTAGAATTATTATGAAATTATAGTTTCATTGTATTATTTTTCAAAACATTCGTGAGACATCTCGAATGCCAAGAGTTCATTTCGAGTTATTATTTAATCATGATTCACTACGAGGTAGGTGAGATCTAAGTTATTCATAAATGTTTTCGTTCAGTCTAGAAATAATCAAAATCGAAATTTTCAACTAAGATCTCACTCATAATACACTGGTCAGCTTATTCCTGTCCGCATTATATTTTTATGGAACGGTTGGTGAAAAAACATTTCACTTGATACAATATGACAATCATATGATAGTATATTAGCTTTTGGAATCACATTATTATTTCACACTTCAAACCTATCAATGGTTTTTCAACTAAAAACCTTGCATTGATATTTATAGTAAGTTCTAAATTTAAGAAGTTCTAAAAGAACTTCATATAACTCAAAAACACTTGTTAAGTATTTGTGTACATGGAGTCGCAATATATGCCTTTATATATAGATCAAATGGAGAATGTTCTATCGAATTTTCTATTATGATAATTTTCTGTCCCCTTTTTGCTAATCTCTAAAAAATCAGTCCGCCTATGTCTGCTTGCGTGCGTTGTATGTTCCATCACACCTAATTATTGTTATTGCGTCTTTCCATATTTCACCGACAAATCATATAGAAAGCAACAGCATATCGTGCAAAGTATAGAACATAAAATCCCTAATCATATATGCAGTGGGTTGGATTCAAAACTTTCGTCTTAAAATTGAAACTAGTTTTTCTGAAAGGCATATTAATATATGTAACATTAACAATATGTTCTCACATTTATTCAAGTATTAATGCTCAGTTTTTATTTTCACTCCGATTTCAAGTGTTACGTTTTTCATATTCTCTCTCAGGAACTTTCTCTTATTCGTCTATTATTTCTCTATTAAATGTTATTCGTCATAGAAATAAGTTCTGTTGAGGACCTTTCCAAACTATCAGGTCGGTGGCGGCGGACACCATAGAGTCCGCCATAGCAAGGATATTCACTGCGGCGGTTATTATAAACTAAAAAATACGTTGATGCATCCAAAAACAATTCAATTTCCACTCAAAAAAAAAGTTTCTTCATATCTGAAAAACTACTCTCTTTTATTTGCAAAAAATATGATTTCCATGTCATAACGGGCCAACATCATTTCAATAAATGAATTATTCAATGAGAGACTCACCATTTGAAAGTTTTAATTTTATATAATTATCTATAGCTGAGTATTGTGAAACTTAAGACTTGAGAAATAAGAGAATCAGAAGAATATTTCTTTCATTCACTCATATGACTGATATTCTGATCTGCTAGGTAAAGGTTTTGAAAGGCAGAATATTATTGTGGAGTTTCATTTTGAAGTTTTCTATCAGTGATGTTATTGGAGTACACGATTTTTGCATGGTCATATGAATATAATATATATATATATATATATATATATATATATATATATATATATATATATATATATATATATATATATATATATATATATATATATATATATATATATATATATATATATATATATATATAAAGGAATTTTTTTGTGCTTATGGCACAAAAATTTTTCACAATAATTTGAATTTTTCAAATGAATGTTCTAGTGTTCATTTTCTTATATATATATATATATATATATATATATATATATATATATATATATATATATATATATATATATATATTTGTAAATTTATAACTTTCTCAGCTACGATGGCCTGATCAACCTGGCTTTGATATCCTGAAGGTTCATGACGATGGCTGCATAAACTTCGCTAGTTGTTCGTGTGGTTATATCCAAAAAACCAGTGTTGTATGATATCTGGGAGTGGAACTAGACCAACACTTGAAGTGGGATAAGGAAGTAAACAGTCTTGCAAAGTGACTCAGAGTGATAGTTTGCAAATTTTATAGATTAAGGAACATTTTGACTGAAAAATATTTACTCAGGGTTCGCAACGCTCTTGTCGAGTTAACTTTGGGATATTGTATTATTGTCTGGGGTGGATGCTATAAAATCGATTTAGATCCTTTAGTAAAGGCACAAAATAGTATTCTTAGTGTAGTTCTGAGAAAAAACCGTCTAGACTCTACATGTTATTCATACGAAGAGGTAAATGTTTTAGCTGTTAGTAAATTGTACATATATCAATCTATACTATGGATGAGGAAACGATACAACAACAAATGCTCTGGCTATGAAACTAGGCAAGCAGACTACTTCGAAATTCCTTCATACACGAAGAATTTTGCACAAAAAAGTATATTTTACTATGCTCAAAAACTGTATAATTTATTATCTAAGGAAATTATTCAATCTACATCTCAGAAACAGTTCAAAATTAACGTGAAAGAGTACATCAGCATATGTGACGAGTTTTTGAAATTTTTTTCGAACTGGTGTATTGCTGAGCTTTCGTTTATTTGTGAGGTTCCTTGATCTCTGTTCCTTTCTGCATCAGAGTTTTGCTTCAGCTCAATGCTGATAATTGTAGTGTGAACCCCAATTGGTTATTTTGTTGAATGTTATTTTCAGTCGTTAGTTGATGCTAACACCATATTACATAAGTTTCTTGAATCTGGGAGGTTTATTCACACACAAACTTCAAGTTTAGGTGAGAAACAATGTAATAGTAAATAGTTGTAAAATTTTCAAGAAAATCATATTCCCAGATCTAGGTTAGGTTAAGATATAAATTTTGATTATATACTCTTGTTACTTGTGACAAAGGTGTTTTGTGTTAGGTTTTTTTATGTAATTTGATTAACAGTTATATATTTTTGAATTTTTGAATAAATTTCAATTTGAATTTGAATTTGAAAAAAATTGAATTCGAAAATATGTATATATATAATAACACAATAATGGAAGGAACTTGCCGAATACAATATCATTACTGGCAGAAGTGATTTAACATGATTAAAAGATAAGGTGTCTCCATTTTTAATCAGTCTGTTTCTATACTATTCCTGGCTTGGATTGTGAAGGAGTATATATATAGGTCAAACGTCAAAGACCATAAAAAGAAGAATAACCCTCAATAAGGTAATTTAAGACTTCACCCTGATAGATGTCCTTTAGCACTACATTCTTCAAAAAAGGGATATAGCTTTGATTTTAATAATTTCAGAGTACTGGATGTGGCTGGTGGTTACCAAAATGGATTTTCTTATAAATGAACCACATAAATAAAAATGATAATAACATCAATAATAGAACGGACATTTTTAGACTCAGTTGCATTTAGAGCTATTTACTTTCAAAACATTTTAGATAAGACCATCTTCAATAACCTTTTACTTTTAATAGACATTTTGTGTTACGTTCTCGGTATGACATTTGTTTCTATATTGGTTCACTCTTTTACCTTCTGAGCTTTTTAGGTGACATTTATCTGTGTTCCGGCAATTCCAGTTTATCGGTTCTATCGTTTTGGTTAGTTTTTCATAATTTTTATATTTATATATTGAATTAATAACATCCAGTTTCTGTATAATATTATATATTTTTTAAGTACACACACTTCAGCTTATGGTGTTGGTCAAACATGTAACCTAGTAAGAATTTTTATCAAGATAATATCTGTTATTTTATAGAGTCCTGATGAAGATTATAACCAAAATCGAAATATAGTCCAGGTTAACAAATTGGTTACATTTTAATCATAGTGAGCCTCTTTTTTGCCGAGAAGGTATAATAATATTTTCTTCTTATATATATATATATATATATATATATATATATATATATATATATATATATATATATATATATATATATATATATATATATATATATTTTAGTTATATTAACTTGATCTTAATTAGAACGTAGCTGAATCAACAGAAATGCAGTATGCTATTTTATCCAGTAAAAGCGCTCGCAAATTTTAATGGATAGTGCAAAGAGAGTCGATTTTGTTTTTCGAAAACCCAGAGAAAGATCCGATAAAAGTTTGTTCAGTTTGAGAAATATTGTTAGTACCAATTTTACAACCTTTTCAATGCTTTCATATAGGTTGGATACTATAGAAGTCGGTTCGTAGTTGGTGCATAAGGTCTTATCTCCGCATAAGACTTCTCTCTAAATAAAAGAAGAAAAATAGCCGTTCGCAGAACTTCTGGAATTGTCCTTTTTTCTGCGATATATTCCAGAATATTTCCTGAAATTCCTTCAGATGATCCTAAAGAGATATAAGAAAGAGCACATAGTACGATCTCTCAACAATTTTCAGCTTTTATTCTGACAAATTGTCTCCATGATAAAACAATTTTTTCTTTTCATTTCAAAGGATTCTGATAAATGCTAGTTTTCTTCAATAAGCACTCTATGCTTGTGCGAAAGGTGGACCTATAGATCAACGCTGATCTCTTCTGATCTCTTCTCATTCCGGAGTTTTTTTTGGCTAAACTTCATGCATTTTATTTTATTCAGCAATAGATGAAGTTTCAGTCAAGCAATTAATATAATTCCGTACGCCAAAGTGTGTTTTATTCAATTCATATTAAACCATATTTCACCGAGAGATCAGCAAATCATCAATCAACTTCATATTCCTCATTTCGTGATTACCACTACTACTATTTCCAGATGCGGAAGAATTAAAATATTCAGATTTCTCCATGATATATAATAGCCGAAATATAATAGCAAAATACAAAGAATTGATGGAATATTCGTGAAATGTTTCTATATAGATGTAAGAATAATAATATAATAAATGTAGCGGAAGATACTACTTCACTAGAAGCTCACTTGGTTTCGTTACCTAAATATTTTAATTTGTTATTTATGAAGGTGTATATTATTTTTTAATGATTATAAAATTTCTCATTTAAGGTTCAAAGTTCCTATGTTCTGAAGTCATCGCTCCTATTCGCAGCGAAGTAGACGACATCAGCCTTATCATTGTAAATTTCGAAGATCTAACAGCTCATCCGGTCGGTTCGTTGGAGAACAGTCCGGTTGGAAAATCCAGATTTAGCAAGTGTAGGTAAATTTTAACATTTCTGAGAACAAGAATTCGAGTGAGATTTAGCAGAAGTCGAGATCAAACTCGACTTCTGTTATGCTGTTAATATTCGGAAGATTCATTATTTCTAAGAAAGAGTTTTCTTAGATACAATTCTTAGTACACAGGATGGAATGCAGTCATTAACTCATCCCAAATGCAATGAAAATTCAATTTATGTTTTAGATCACTTTATTTATTTTATTGCGACTGTTGTTTCATAGTATTACCACATATATTAACAAAATCACAAGAATGTACTTGAAAATGTAGTAATACTACGAAACCGCAGTTGCAATGTAATAAATATAGTAATAAAAATATAACGGTGTGTTTTTCTCTATGATACTTACTATGAATTATCACAATGTAACGTACGAAGCTATCAGATATTTCAATTTATTATATACTCACAAGATCAGGAGGAACAACTGCACTTTGTGATATTAACAATAGAATCAAGTATAAAATTTTTGAAAACTCATTTTTAGAAATAAACTCGAATAAACCTTTTTCATTCGAACAAAAATGATATTTAAATTATGACATAATTACAAGATCAGAAGAAACAACTATGCATTTGAATAATATTATCAACATCCAATGAGAAATTTTTGAAAACACATGTTAAAAAATAACTTCGAATGAAAAAAAACCGAAAATTTTCACTTGACGAAAAAATGGTTTCGAAGCTATTTTGAATTTTCTAATTTCAGAAAACTATCTGAAATATTCGTCATAAGATAAAATAGATTCAACTTCATCCTATAATCTTTCGAACGAATTACTTTATGTACAATGGGAAAAAATCATACTATTTTGACCCTACTCAGTGTGTTCATGTAATAATCCTTGAATACTATGATTAGAAATTTCTTTTTACTTTTGATAAAGTCGATAATGCAGTTAATATGCAAATAGCTGGTTATACTTGAATATTATATATATATATATATATATATATATATATATATATATATATATATATATATATATATATATATATATATATATATATGTGTGTGTGTGTGTGTGTGTGTATATGTATTAATAACATTCTTGTGCAAATAGCTGTAACAACATGGCTTTAAAAATATTATATATCAATGTTTCTGACTCGTTTCTATACTTCAGTTGACAGAGCCCGCGCTTCCTTCAGGCAAAGTTTGAGGTTAGGATCGAACTTGCGAGGTAGAGGACTAAGGTCAGCTGGCTATTTGACTCCACCTAGCGACGTCACAACTGCAGAAGAAGAAGCTGACATATTGGAGCAATGGTGAGTACGGTATAAAGTTCATAGAGCATTTAGTTTCTTGAAACGTTGTTCAAGCATTACGTTGATGCATGAGATCATCAGAAGAAAATTTATATGAGGTCTTTCAGAGAGAAATGAAGAAGATAAATAAATAAATGGAAAAAACTATTATTTTTATCAAAAACAAACAGATAGACAAACTTTCCAGTTAACGTTTTGCCAAACTGTCAACATTTAGTCAAAACTTCAAAGAGAAGTCATTTCTTTGAAACAAAGTTTCGATGGAGCTATACTTTGTGTCGAACAGTTAAAATTCATAGTAATATAAATATTCAACTGCCCAGTCAACTGAATTGGGGGCTGTACATATATCAAGATATATATATATATATATATATATATATATATATATATATATTATATATATATATATAATATATATATATATATATATTTATATATCAAGTTTTTTTATAGTGAAAATTGAAAAAAAATACATTTTTTCATATATAATATGCTCCGTACGTGCGAAGTTAGCGCGAATAATAATTACTTAACTATATAAATATATATATATATATATATATATATATATATATATATATATATATATATATATATATATATATATATATATATATATATATATATATATATATCTTCTTCAAATTTTATATGTCTTCTATTCCAGTAAAAGATTCCAGAACACTAATCTAAATATATCACGAAATGCATCAAGAATGAAATACGAAACAGTTCAGATTAACTAGCTTATTGTTCTTTGATCAACTTTATGACTTTGTGATATCTTGAAATACGATTATTTCATTTTTGTTCTCACTGATTTTGAGCCGAAAATAGAAGACACGGTAAATATTTGGATCAAATCTACAAAGTGAAAGATTAAGATACAGCGTTTTGATTTCGTAATATTCGCGAAATATAAATATTAATTATATAGCTGTCATCTTATCATTGCATATACTAATCCTAGGAATCTCTTTATGAACACGCTATAAAATTTACAACCTTAGGTTTCAAATACTCGAACAATACCAATATTACGTTATGTGTTAGCAAAGAAGATTATTTTCAGCACGAGTTATATTTTTTGAAATATTCAACAAATGAAAGTATTATGTGATAGTATAAAATCATTCAGAATATTCATACCTTATGAAACATCGAACGACTTCTATTGAATTGATAATGATATTGATAAATTTTTCCAGCTTTAATTCACTGTTTCATTACACTAGTTAATATTTCAAATATGACAATATTTATCATCATATATATATATATATATATATATATATATATATATATATATATATATATATATATATATATATATATATATATATATATATATATATATATATATATATATATATATATATATATATATATATATATATATATATATATAAAATACATACTGAGACGCTTAATCGAAATATCGAAATATCGAAATATTTCAAATAAAACTCTCAGGGAGCTGTCTACACAAATGTAGTCAACGAGAACGAACCCATCACTTTCAAGAGTGAATATTGAAAGCGTTTCGAAAAATTCATCGATCTTGTTGAATGATAATAGGATACAATTGTTTCATCATTATTATGAATCTTCAGTTCATATTTAATTGTGAAGACAGCTCCCTGAGAGTTTTTTTTTAATATTTTGATATGTCGATTAAGAGTCTCAGTGTTTACTAGTATTGAATGATTTGTGAATCTTGAAGACTAGCTATACTTTTGCCTGCCGGGGCGTGATCTGGAGCGATTAGGTATGGGATTATTCGTACACATTGCGGACAATTTTCTGTAGTGTTCGAATGAAATATCTACAAAGCCTTCCACTCGCGCTACTGTTGTCATGAGTAAGAATCTTGAACGCTAGGGAGAGTTTATACGTCTTTTCTCCGATAGAGGGAGCCTACGTGAATATTGCACTAGGAAAAAGTCCCCTCAATTTGGTATAGGACCTATGTTCGTTTTGAAAGTCATCGGTTCTTCATTGATAGATTATATATGGTCTGATGATTCATAATAATGATGAAACAATTTGTATCCTATTATCACTCAACAAGATCAATGAATTTTTCGAAACGCTCTCAATATTCACTCTCGAAAGTGATGGGTTCGTTCTCGTTGACAACATTTGAGTAGACAGCTTCCTGAGAGTTTCATTTGAAATATTTCAATATTTCGATTAAGAGTCTCAGTATTTACTAGTATTGAATGATTTGTGAATCTTGAATATATATATATATATATATATATATATATATATATATATATATATATATATGCTGTCTACACAATTGTTGTCAACGAGAACGAACCCATCACTTTCGAGAGTGAATATTAAGAGCGTTTCGAAAAATTCATCGATCTTGTTGAATGATAATAGGATACAATTGTTTCATCATTATTATGAATCATCAGTCCATATTTAATCTATCAATCAAGAATCGATGACTTTCAAAACGAACATAGGTCCTATACCAAATTAAGAGAAGTTCTAGAGAGTGAAATACTCACGTAGGCTCCCTCTATTGGCGAAAGGACGTATAAACACTCCCTAGCGTTCAAGATTCCTACTCATGACAACAAGAGTGCGAGTGGAAGGCTTTGTAGATATTTCATTCGAACACAACAGAAAATTGTCTGAAATGTGTACGAATGATCCCATGCCTAATCGCTCCAGATCACGCCCAGGCGAGCAAAAGTGTAGCTAGTTCAAAGATTCACAGGTAATTCAATACTAGTAAATACTGAGACTCTTAATCGAAATATCGAAATATTTCAAATAAAACTCTCAAGGAGCTGTCTACACAATTGTTGTCAACGAGAACGAACCCATCACTTTCGAGAGTGAATATTAAGAGCGTTTCGAAAAATTCATCGATCTTGTTGAATGATAATAGGATAGGATAGGATAGGAAATTTTTTAATCGTTATTATGAATCATCAGTCCATATTTAATCTATCAATCAAGAATCAATGACTTTCAAAACGAACATAGGTCCTATACCAAATTAAGAGAAGTTCTAGAGAGTGAAATACTCACGTAGGCTCCCTCTATCGGCGAAAGGACGTATAAACACTCCCTAGCGTTCAAGAATCCTACTCATGACAACAAGAGTGCGAGTGGAAGGCTTTGTAGATATTTCATTCGAACACAACCTGTGAACATTACCTGTGAATCTTTGAACTAGCTACACTTTTGCCCGCCTGGGCGTGATCTGCGTGAGCGATTAGGCATGGGATCATTCGTACACATTTCAGACAATTTTCTGTTGTGTTCGAATGAAATATCTACGAAGCCTTCCACTCGCACTCTTGTTGTCATGAGTAGGAATCTTGAACGCTGGGGAGAGTTTATACGTCCTTTCGCCGAAAGAGGTAGCCTACGTGAATATTTCACTCTGTAGAATATCTCTTTTTATATATTTTTTGTCAACTGAATCGAAGTGACCGTGTGTAGCTGGTGAACTCAAGTAACGTGGAGATATCGTATCTGTCATGGCAAAATGTTGGCGTAGAATTTTCTTATCAGGTCCGTATCTGCCCTCGCGTTAACAGCATTTTCAGCTCTCTTTTGGATTTCGATCATTTCCAAAATTTCACGCTTTTTGGTATTACATTCATTCCCAATTATTCTCGTCTTCAGATATTGGCTGGTTTGGCTTATGTACACTTTATCGCAATTTGAGCAAGGTATCTCGTAGATTACGTGGATTCTCTTATCTTTAGGTGTTTTTTCTTTTAGTTGGCTGAATAGTTTTTTTCCCAAATTGTTTCTTTTATGGCATACTGTCAAATCAATTTTTTTTTCAATGTTACCAATGATTTCGGATAGTCCCTGTATATATGGAAGGGGTTCATAATTTCCAATTGCTTTTTCTTCCCGACATCTAAAGTTTTTGTTATAAAATCTATGTATACGTTTTTTGAAAATATTGTCTAATAAGTGTAGAGGATAGTTGTTTTCTTGTAAAGCCAGTTTTGCTTTATAGATTGCTTGTTCTCTATATTCGGGGTCAGATAATTTTATTGCACGATCTGCGAGTCCTATAGCAACGGTTTTTTTCTGTGATATGGGGTGTTGACAATTAAAATTTAAGTATCTGGCAGACCACGTTGCTTTGGTGTACCAGGATGTTCTGATTGTATCTTTTTTGCGATGAAGCGTCAGGTCTAGAAAATTTATTGTGCCATTTTTCTCTAATTTCTGAGTGAAACGAATTTTTTGGTGGTAGGAATTGAACGTTTCTAGTATATAATTGCATTTGTCAAGTGGTGCTGTTGTTATGCAATCATCAACATACCTGTGAAAGAATGTTGGTTTAAAGTCTAATTTCTTCATTACAGTATCCTCAAGATCTTCCAAAACTAATTGAGCCGCTACACGAAACGTTAGAAACTATATATAAATAAAATATAGATTTACCAACAGTTACTTATAGACTTAATAACCCAAGAACTCCATTCGATAAAATATATATATATATATATATATATATATATATATATATAAAGATAGATAGATAGATATATATATATATATATATATATATATATATATATATATATATAAAGATAGATAGATAGATATATATATATATATATATATATATATATATATATATATATATATATATATATATATATATATATATATATTATATATATTGACTCCAGTGATTAAATAAAGTAACAAAAAAGTCCAAGTGACCATAATTCAGAAAAGGCCGATCATGTGCTGAACAGATTTGGACTTTAAAGATGATATTAGAAATGCGAAAATGTAGAAATACAGCGATTATATTCATTGATTTCTAGAATATTGAAATCATTAAAATCATAAAAGAAGATTTGGAAGAGTTCGGAAGACCCGGAAAATCATAGAACAGACACCTACAGACACTTACAACATCCAAAGTAAAATTCATGTGCGAAGTGTCAGATCTCTTTGAAATCAAAGCCTGTTTGCTGCAGGAGGGCAGACTTTCACCAATTGAAACAACAGAATTGATTGAAACGATTATCGCTGTAAAAAAAACTACATGAAATTGCGCTGACAACCGGGTTACGAATCAATCATGATGAAACCGAATACATGAGAAGACAACCTAAAAATCCTTAGCTCCTCTAATCACAACACACGGTGAAATTCTATAAGTCAACTATTTTAAATTGAGAAAGTCCTCAGGATTAAACCGAATCGCTGACGAACAAAGAATTACCGAGCTCCAAAGAGCCTACAAAGTAGTATGGGCTCACTATAACAAAAAGTGCATTTCGAGAGGCGCCAAATTGAGGCATTATAACACAACGATTCTTCCAGAAGCAATCTACGCATCTGAAACAATGGTTATTGACGATCGTTCGAGAACTAGAGAAATAGAAAAAGATGAACGAAAAATTCCCAGAAAGATTTACGGACCAATCAATAGAAACGGCATTTGGAAGACTTCAGAAACAATTTTAATAATAGAAACAGAATATCGAATAAACTACTCGATATGATCACATAGAGTAAATTCGGCACATAGTGGCTGAAAGAATCTCGGAAGATCTACAGCTGATTAATATAAAAAATCTCGAAGATCTCACGAACTAAAAATTGCGAATTCAAGATCACTCGCTTTTCTATTGGGGAATAATCGCCATAATGATAATAATTATCTACTGAAACTCAAAACGGAGAATGGAATTATTGATAGGAAATCCTTTCTTAAGTATTCATGAATAGTTCTTGATAGAAAATTATTTTAGAAAATTATTTTTAAAAATTATTAGAAAAATTTGTAAAAAATTATTGAAAAAGCTGAAGTGCTGTAAATTCGACAACTATTTACTTTACAAGTGATTACAAAAATAAAAAAAAACAACATCTTACTCGAAGTACAGAAACATCGATACACTACCAGATATAAGAAGATTACTTACATACCAATACTTTACCAAATACTCGAAAAGAATTAGACAAAAGTCTAATTAGACAAGCAAGATCTACACAGCCCTTCCACGAAGCCTCAAAAATCTGAAATCTCGAAATTTCAAGAAGATAATATAACAATGTTGTTATCAAGGAGTTTTTAGAGCTCATCATCAACTAATAAAAATTAGAGAACTAATAGGTACAGGTGGTAATATATTTAGAGTTTATTTAATTATTAATGATACGCAATTCGGACATAGTGTTTGAAACCCAAACTAGACACCAAATGTTATTATCAGATTCTCCAATCGATAATACAGGTACAAATAAACAAGTACTGGACGAATATATTGAAATGGAGGATGGAAAAGGAATGACAAATTTATTGAGAACTAACCATCATATTGACGTACCTTGAGATACAAATTCACTTTAAATAAATGCAATTATGTCACGTACAGATAATATTTCATAACAGTCTCGTCTATATGAAACATATTTATTTATAATACAACAATATTTGAAATTTTCTCATAATTTAATATAAAATACGCATGACGACGTTTCGAAGTACTACTTCTTTATCATATCATGATCGTGATATCATTATCATGATAATAAGAAGTAGTACTTCGAAACGTCGTCATGCGTATTTTATATTAAATTATGAAAAATTTTAAATATTGTTGCATTATGGATATCAATTTTCTCGAAGTATCGGCCTCATCAATTATCATATGTATTTATAATTATACTTGAATAAATTTTAGTATTTTTAGAACAATTATTACTATCATATTCTTCGTTATGGATCATCAAAAGATCTGAGTAGTATGCGTTTCATAAATTCAAATGTATTCAATTTGTTTTTTCTCAATTTTATGTGGTCTAAACTTGAATAACGGTAAGTCTTTTGGTAACCCCAGTCAAATATATTGTGTAAATGTTTGAAAAGTATTTGAAAGTGTACCTTTTAGAATACATTATAATTTTACATCAATTTAATTTCATATACTGAGTCACTGGAAATATTTGAAAAACATGGTTGTAATGAAAGAAACAAGTTTTGAATTGAATTAAATTCAAGTTTTCAAGGGGCAAAATAGATGAAAATACGCTATTGCCACAGAAGGATTTCAAATTTACGTCATTTACAAATAAAAATTTTGCAAATTATTTCAGAAGGAATTAAGAATAATTTCAAGCTTTCAACAATGTAACTATAACTATCAGCAAACTTTTGTGTTTGAATAACACAGCTCAACTTCTGTGAAGTAAATGTATATATAAGAAGATAGTACTATGCTGTTCGAATTAATTGGGACAAAGGATAAAAAACAATGTTTTCGTGAAATCTTACCTTTTAATGAAGTAAATACATACAAAATAGCGTAAATTCTTTATATTAATATGAAGTATGTTCTCCTTTCGCAAAAATAACTTCTTGAACTCGTCTAGGCATCGATTCCACTAGCGTAGCGCAGATTTTCTTCAATTAGTCATCATGAAACCAACCCTAAATTGCACTTGTAATAATTTTTTCTTCTGTAGTGCATTTTGCCAGTCCTTTCTTTAAAATATTCCATAAATTCTCAATGGGATTGAGATTAGGTGAATTCCCCGGCCAATCGAGTACTTTTATTTCATTATCACGCATAAATGCCTGCACTTGTTTGGAATTGTGGCAGGGAGCCAGGTCGTGCTGAAATGTTCCATCAAACTTTTCCATGAATGGGAGAGTCCTGGTACGCAATATTTTCATATATTTCACTGAATTCATCATCCTTGTTATAGAAGCTAATCGTCCAGTGCCATTGGTTGCGAAAAAAAACCAAAACATTTGTTTCGAAGGATGTTTTACTGTTTGCTGGATGTGATCAGGCTGCAAAGTTTCCCAATCACGAATAACACTTGATTTGTGCCTTTGAACAAAGAAATGTTTCTTATCACTAAAAACCACCTTCTTCCAGTAGTCCACTGTCCTCGCAGGGTTCTTTTTGGCCCATGCCAAACGTTTCTTCATCATTTTCTGGGTGAGCAGTTGCTTTCTTCTGAGTCTTCTTGCCTTACGGCCAACCTCCAGCAGTCGTTTTCGCACTGTTGAGGTGCTCACCTCCACATCAGAAACCATTTAATCCCTTCGAAAATCAATGCTTGTCTTTCTCGGATTAATTTTGCTATTTCTCATCAACAACTTTCTCTTCTTGGAGTAGTTTTGCGTTTGCGGTCACAGTTTCTTTTTTTTTTTGGAGACGATGGGCCACTTTCTTTCAAATGTTTTTACAATTCTCGAGACGCTGGAGTTTTCCACACCAACAGCTTCAGCTATATCTCTTACAGTCATTGATGTCTGTTCATTGAGGTCTATAATTTTGGAACGCTTCCTCGGATTGATATCCATCTTTAGACAAAACAATACAGCACGTATCAAAATTGAAACCACCAAATGTCACACCGGTAGGCTCACAAATGAATTGCTACGAGGTAAAACCGGTCAGAATGATGGTCAATGTCGAACCCTCACGTCATCTCAGGTATTAAACAAGCAGGTTTGAGGGTGTTTGGACCACCCTGGTACTCACACACTTACTACAGTAACTCAAACGAAGAAATAAAATGTTTGTCCCAATTAATTCGAACACTTTAGTAGGTTCGACGAATACGGAGTAAGGTATGGACGATTGTGCATATCTATGAGTTATTTCTTTATAATCTGTGATCCATTTGATGAGTTATTTATGAGATTGAAAATCAATCTCTATGTCGCAGTCTAATGACTGTTGAATGCAAAGAAGTTATTAAGTTAAAAGTTAAAGCTAAGGAAATGACATTTAAAAATAAATTGTATAAACTGACTGTAGTGCTGTACAAAAGCATTTACGGAAAGAATTATTGAAAAAATTGATGAATAAATTAATGAAATATCGAATTAATGAATAGGATGATCAATAAATGAATCAAGGAATGCATGAATGCTTTGATATATAATCAGATAGATGAATGAATGAATATTTGATTTATAGAACAGAAACTTTGATTAATTGACGAATATATGAATAAATTAATTAATAATTATACAAAACAACGCTTGAAATCAATTGATAGGAATTTTTCGATCTGAAGATTTCAACATTTTGTTTTCATAATAATATAATGTCTAGTTATAGTTAAGCATAAAATTCACTCGGCCAATAAAAGCAATATTGATCCAGATAGTATCAGTGGTTGCTCTCAACACTTACATTCTTGATTTTATTACACTTATTGATTGTTCAAACAAACAAATTACTGTAACCATATCAGATAATAGTTCCCTATCTCCTTCAGATGGTATTTTAGTTGAGTGAGTGTATTTTGAATATGTATCGAATGAAAAAATTCAAATTATCCAATTAAAGTTTGAAAGCACGGTCATAGATTTTGATAATACTTCATGTGAATGATGGTGTGGAGCGTTATGAAGAACCAGCAAGAGAAACAGAGAAAACAGTCGAACTTGTAAGTGTGTAGTTTCCATTAGTTCAGTTCAAGGTCATTCATCGTTAAATTGAAATGAATTGAACAATTCAGATTATTTGATACAAATTACCTTATTTCTTTAAAATTGTTCAGGTTTCACATTTCAACTGGAAATATTCATTCAACAACCTGAAAATGCATTAACCGTCGATATATATATATATATATATATATATATATATATATATATATATATATATATATATATATATATATATATATATATATATATATATATATATATATATATATATGAAATGAACATTGTCGGCATATCGCGCAGATATATATATATCACTACATAGTATAAAACAAAGTTGCTTTCTCTGTAAATCTGTAATATCTTCGAAAATACTCATTCAAATCATATGCTGTGAAGGACCATATAGATCTATATTAAATCAACAATGTATTTGAGGTATTTCATTGGATAAGGATTAATGCTGCATTGCTCAGAATCGATTCGAAAATTAGCCATTGTTTGTCGTAAACAGTAAATGACAAAAAAATGTTATTGTGGGATATCCATATGAGATAGAGATATACCATACTGGAGTTTTCTGTAAACCTTTTCAATGTGTAAAATACTAAGCACATTATTTTGATAAATCTCGTAGGGTTCATCCTGCGTTTGCAATGTAAGAGAAAAAATTTTATTATTTACGACATCACATTAGAAACCTCAAAAACAATAACAAAAATAAGGAAAAGCAATGCTA